>JAQPZY010001345.1:1092500-1110000 GCA_029931535.1 Margaritifera margaritifera
CACGTTCTGAATAATTCATAGCAAGGAAAGAAGATATACTAAAATACCAAGGATGTATTCCTCGAAACAATACCATCAATTTATTCCTCCCAACCTAAATGATAAAAAATACATATTACCGAAGGAAAGTTTGCTTATTCCATACCCATCTCAGATTTAAAAGTATTTCGTAAGCTGATGCTCACTTCCTGCTTCACAGATCTTAAAATGTTTTATCTCCTATCTACTTTTGACTCAAAAATACATGTTTAAAAACGGGAAGTGAATTGCACAGAAATTCGTTTACATTTGTTGCTGCTTGGGACAATATTCATTTGCATAAATATTTTTAAGAAAATGTTCTTTCATCTAAATTTAATCAGATTTATAACTGATTAGGCTAAAACTTCAACAACAGGTGACACGAAAGCTTCCAGATGTAAATTAGTATGATCATTTACTCACAGTTGGCTACTCAGCTCAAATAATTGCATAAATAATTAATCCTTCGAAATGGAAACTGAAGCAGAACAATGGTGACGGACAACATATATGAAACATCTTGCATTCGAGAATTTGTCTTTTCAGCGTTACTCTTATAATTCTTAAACTGTGTAACTTAACACTAACTTACAGTTGGACTGTAACTGTGTAACTTAACATTAACTTACAGTTGGACTGTAACTGTGTAACTTAACATTAACTTACAGTTGGACTGTAACTGTGTAACTTAACACTAACTTACAGTTGGGGAGACACCTTTTGTCGCATCTTTACTTAATGTTGCTAATTCAGGTTCCTATGATCGTGGACTTGGTTACCGGTCACGACTACTATCATGCATGGAGGTGAAAATAGCGTTATTTTTAATGTCTGCTCTCGACTATTTCGAGGACAACAAACAGGGCCAGGTGTAAAAACCACACCCGCATATCAACCATATGCTAATAAAGTCAACTGGCACAAAAAGGATCACACGTCATCCGCCATTTAGGGTGTTACCATCTTCCCGAGAGTGACAGATATTTGATTGAGTAATTATTTTGCTTCAAAGATCAAAAGTATTTGCTCTCGCTGTGACACGTGGTGCTTAGTAATTTATCAGCTTGCTATCCGTCTATTTTTGCATGTTATAATTACATTTTCTAAAAGTAGTACATGCTAAGTATTCTATGCTCAATGAAATACTTTAGATGGTAGAACAAGTACATGATAGCATATGACCCGCTTTCTTTAAACTTAAACTGAAAGAACTTGGACTCGTTCCTGGAGGATTGGAAAATACCTTTTTGTACACATGAATAGTGTTTGATAATATACCAAAATAATAGAATGCATGAATGAATACCAAGAATATTTCAGACATAAACAATGCAAGTATTCCAGTAAATGAGAGAAACTAATTTGCTCGCTTGAAACATGTTTAGAATCGTAGTTAAAATGGTGCAAATGTGGTATGACCAGCAATAAAGCTATAGATATGCCGTGTATGCTGTGCTAACTTATTCCAATGAAACGTTTGAAGTTACTCCACCCACACCGACCCTTTCCCTGGGAAAGAAATTTTTTGTTTGTTTTTTGATGATTTTCGGTTTGTTTGTTTGCTGGAGGGGGGTGTTAAAAAAAATGCTCAAACTACTATCTACTGCATTACAATAGGTAAATAAATATATTCACAGCCATTTCTGAAAATAGCTACACGAAAAGGTAGAAAGGGGTAGGCATAAGTAGATAGGTACACTCTATATAGGTGTACAGATAGATATTGTAGTAAAAAAACACAAATAACAGACAGACAGATACGTAGATAGATATATAGATTTTGGTTACATGCTTTAAGCACATCAACACATTGAAGGTTATATCATACAAAGGCAAATAGAGTAAAACGCCTTTGCCCATGGACACGCCAAGATAGCCCATTCTAAGTTGATCCGTTGGTGGCAATAGAACCAGCACCCTTTTGATCACTAGTCCACAGCCATAACTACTGAGCCACAGCGGCTGATAGATAGATAGATAGATCAATGCAATATGCTGGGGATTTATTCATTGCTCTACAGCAGAATTTGCCATCTAAATATTTCTTCAACTGCTTGCTCTAGAGTCTATATAATAACTGGATCAAGAAAGAAAGATATATATATATATATATATATATATATATATATATATATATATATATAGAGAGAGAGAGAGAGAGAGAGAGAGAGAGAGACAGACAGACAGACAGACAGATGTAATATTCTAGGATTTCATTCACTGCTCTTTAACAGAATTAGTCGTATAAATATTTCTTCAACTACTTGCTTTAGAAAATCAATCACTGGATCAAGTGGGATCTTGAAATTGATCTCGGACTTGGATAACGAGGCGTTTAATAGACTGAATAGCTCCCAAGCCAGGGGTGATAAATGCGTACCATATATATTTGTAGCTAGTAGTCTTTGCGGGCTTGTTAGCCACTAGCCCTGGAATCAGAGGCTTCAAATAATGCGAAATTAATGTACAAGTTCGTATCTATGTGACTGTTAGGGATTACAAGTGTATCTGGGAAAATACTAGATGGATTAGCGCACGTTGTCGGAATCCTTTACTGTAATTAAGTTCAAGATTAGGTAAGGCTTAGTAAAAGCCTTTAAGAATCTGCCTAATCAGATAAAGGTAGACACAATAGGAAATTTAGATATTAATAATATTCTGTCAATGTGGCCCCCAATTTTACCAACAGAACTAAATCCTGGACTTAAACTTAAGTCTAGAAACAAGCGATCTAGCCTAAATTTCACCAATATCAGTCTTAAATTAAGTCTTGACATAAGACATTTAATTGGTCAATTTAAAGTCAGACTTCAACTTCATCCAATCAGTAGACAATTTCACCATCACAAGTATTAAGTTAAGTCTAGACTTATACATTTGATTAGTCAATTTAAAGCCAGACTTAAATTTCAGCCAATCAGGTCGCTGGGTTCTAAGCTTAAATTTAAGTCTAGACTCAAGTTCTGTTGGTGAAATACAGCCATAATTGGCTGACATTTAAGGATGACTTAATATTGACCAATTATATATTTTAAGTCTACAGGCAACTTTAAGACTTATGTTGGTGAAATTGGTGCCTAATCTCTTCCTCTGTGTTGCTCTGTACAGGTCCCCTCTATGGAAAAAAGGATATTATCATATGTATGGACAGGAAGTATCGTGTTGTATCCCGGTAAGGCTCGACTCATAAATAATGAGAAAAGAAGGGACATTTCAAAGAACCTAACCCAAACATTACTCCTCCAGATGGCATATGTGAAATATCAACATTTGTATTCCCTGTAGCAGAAGCTTTCTCATTACTAAAGACTATAAACACAGAGAACCAGTCTAGAAATCCATATTACACTTGCACCTATTGCAACAGACAAGAGTGATGCACGAGTTCCAATGAGGCAATGATCACATGGCGTCATATTGAAAATTTCCAATCTTGTTTTAAAAAATGAAACCTTTTATGTATAAAATATACATGTATGTAAAGAAGATAAAAATAAAAACACATTTATGAAATAAAAAAAAAACAGTATTCTGTTCATGCGCAAGAAAACTAGAAAATACAAGAATGATGTACTGATATTGTACTGATATGTCGTTTTGAACAATCTCTTTCGTCGATGACATAACTTCAGAAGATGAATATAAAAGACTGTCGACATCGGCTGGGAAACCAGAGGAAATAACTGAATCCATATTAAAGAAACAGATTTGTATATTGTACGTTCAACTATTTTATTTCAATAGTTCGAATCCCTTCTAACGATTGGGTGATTTAAAGACAGGTGTGTAACACCAATCGGATACTTATAAATAATAATTATTATTATCGATCATTTTTGTAGGGAGTGATCGAATAAAACGTCATTCAATCACGTGACCGGTCATTCGGATGCATATGAGTTGGACACACAGACGTATAAACAATGTTTAATAAAGAGACTGTGACCTTTTTGTTTGCTTTAAGAAATAAAAGTTAATTTTACACAATAACTGACATATATTAATTATTCTTCGTTTTCAAAATTCAATAATGTAGAGTGACTATTACCATTAAATCCAAATACAAAATCTCACAAAGACGTATATGTTGGTATGTGCATTTAAAACATAAGCTAACTAAGGGGGCGCTTACCATATCATTTAACAAACATTAATTAAAGCTTGCAGGATATTTAGTTGATAGTATCAGGAACATTTTGTGACACTTAGAGCACTATTTCAGTACAAAAGACTTACACATAAAGAATTTTTCTGATTTAAGCATGGAAAGACATGGGAAAAGCTCATTTCATTATTTGAATTTAGGCTTTGAATCAAGATTGAATTCAAATTTGATAGCACGAGTGATCAGAGTTGCAGGATCGACACAAACAATATTTCAATACTCAAGTTCTTTCCCAGAATTTTAGTACGTATACAGAAAAGAAAACAAAGAAATGACAGACCGAAAGGAGAAAGAAAGAAAGAAAAAAGAAAGAGAAAAAGTATGAGTGTATGTATGCATATATGTATGTACAAACAAGAACAGAGATATACACGAGAGAAAGTTACCTTCCATCACATATTCCTTCCTACACGGTATGCTTTTTCGAGCCATATCAAGCAAGACATCTTTTGCAGAGTTCGACAAGAGAAACCCATTTCATACAACTGAAGTTAGAGACTAACTTGCGTTTTTGCCTGCTTGTTCTATGAACCCTCCTTAGTCATGCGTAGAATAGTGAAAGTAAATACATATATATCACCGGAGCTAACCCTAACGTTTCGGTTACAGTGACTACACGCGGAATACGCTCAAATTACGCGCAGAATACGGTCAATCCACATGGCTAAATGCTCGCCAAAGGTACGTTTCAAACTTTTATGCTTTCAAGAAAACTCGTAGACCACGGAACACTACAGTCTTCTAAATGTAAATTATTTATGATAAATACGTTCTGGGTTTTACAATTGCTTGAACATTTTAGGGTAAGCAAGAATGTAATTTCAATTAATTATGTTATCAAACGTATCCCTTAATGTACATAAATGTTTGACAGTCACTACTTTTAAAGTAGATCAGACCTGTAAATAATATTTTCATAGTTATCTAGAAGTTTAGTTACCGTTTTACTAACGATATCGTCAAATATTTTTCAATTACCTGCGTGGGATTAAGGGCAAAAAGCGATTTCTAGGTTTTATCGTGTTTTGGGCAGTCTTATATTCTTCTAAAATGAAATAAAACCTTCACAAAATATACTTTTAGTGACACAGACCATATGCTGATTAAAGACATTCATAATGTTCAGACTGTTCACATCGTCTGCTTTGTGTTTATTAGTCCATATATCACTTTTATTCTAGGTGCTTGATGTTGGCATACTTAAGAAGCTAGCGTAACATTTTCAGGAATCTAATCTCTATATCAACGATAGTTTCTTGAAATGCAATAAAACTTCTATATCGTTGTTTGATAGTTGTCTCTGTTGCAAATTCGATTAAGCTGGAGAAGCATTGTTCTTCGATGTAACCAGGGATAGAACCCAAGACTACAGAGGTGCAAAGCGAACGCATTACCACTATGTTACCCATTATTATTATTATTATTATTATTATTATTATTATTATTATTATTTCTGTCACAGTTGATATTACATATGGGTTTAATGCTAGGTATAAGCAAACGCTAAAGTGTTGCTGAATCCCCATTTGTAAGCATATCAATATCCCCAATTACTTGATCAACTGCATCCCCATTTTCAAGCATATCAATATCCCTACTAATTTGATCAACTGCATCCCCATTTCCAAGCATATCAATATCCCCATTTACTTGATCAACTGCATCCCCATTTCCAAACATATCAATATCCCTACTAATTTGATCAACTGCATCCCCATTTCCAAGCATATCAATATCCCTACCGACTTGATCAACTGCATCCCCATTTCCAAGCATAGCAATATCCCCACTAACTTTATCGATCCCATCAGTTATCACCTTTCCATCAGCACACATCAGAAAAATTTCATCCTCTGACAACAAATCCAACATTGGTTCCAGTGAATAAGAGTTCACAAGTTGTTAAATTGCGAGATCTCAATCACACATTTGGTTAATATTAACTTTCTTGGAAGGGTCACTTTAATTTTGGCCTGCATTATATCAAAATTATATTTCACAGGTTCCATATTTAGTTTATGGTACTTATTTTTGCGTTCACTCATAAAAAAAAACCTTCATGCAATAATATATAAGTTTTTTACAAGTCTTTTTTCTTTCCTGTTTATTTCTTATATGCACTACATACTGCTGATGGCTTTTTCTTTTCCTAACTGTAGAAGCAGAAAATAGACAAAAGGAAATATTATTTCAGGGGAAATTTATTTTGCCGAAAAAGGTGGATAAATGCCCCAACCACTCAACCCCCACCATCGACATTCGTTCTTTTATCCAATATCTCCAAAACTGATCTTTTGGTCATTTTAATGCAATCAAAGGCTTCGTCATTCTGACCGATATTCGGATTTGGGATCATTCACCTATGGCTCGTGTCATTCTTATTTGGTGCCTTCATTCAAAAAAGTCAATGGCATCTTGTTTGATGCTTTCATTCAAAAAAGCATATGGCTCGTGTCATTCTTACTTGGTGCCTTCATTCAAAAAAGCCAATGGCATCTTACTTGATGCTTTCATTAAAAAAAGCCTATGGCTCGTGTCATTTTTACTTGGTGCTTTCATTCAAAAAATCCTATGGCTCGTGTCATTCTTACTTGGTGCTTTCATTTTTAAAAAAAGCCTATAGCTCGTGTCATACTTACTTGATGCCTTCGTTCAAAAAAGTCTATAGCTCGTGTCATTCGTACTTGGTCCTTTCATTTGAAAAAAAGCCTATGACTCGTGTCAATCTTACTTGGTGCTTTCATTTCAAAAAGCCTATAGCTCGTGTCATTCTTACTTGCTGCCTTCGTTCAAAAAAGTATATGGCTCGTGTCATTCTTACTTAGTGCTTTCATTCAAAAAAGCCTATGACTCGTGTCATTCTTACTTGGTGCCTTCGTTCAAAAAAGTCTATAGCTCGTGTCATTCTTACTTGGTGCCTTCGTTCAAAAAAGTATATGGCTCGTGTCATTCTTACTTAGTGCTTTCATTTAAAAAAGCCTATGACTCGAGACATTCTTACTTGGTGCTTTCATTCAAAAAAGCCTATGACTCGTGTCATTCTTACTTGGTGCCTTCGTTCAAAAAAGTATATGGCTCGTGTCATTCTTACTTGGTGCCTTCGTTCAAAAAAAGTATATGGCTCGTGTCATTCTTACTTGGTGCCTTCGTTCAAAAAAGTATATGGCTCGTGTCATTCTTACTTAGTGCTTTCATTTAAAAAAGTCTGTGACTCGTGTCATTCTTACTTGGTGCTTTCATTCAAAAAAGCCTATGACTCGTGTCATTCTTACTTGGTGCTTTCATTCAAAAAAGCCTATGACTCGTGTCATTCTAACCTGTGCTTTCATTCAAAAAAGCCTATGACTCGTGTCATTCTAACCTGTGCTTTCATTCAAAAAAGCCTATGACTCGTGTCATTCTAACCTGTGCTTTCATTCAAAAAAGCCTATGACTCGTGTCATTCTTACTTGGTGCTTTCATTCAAAAAAGCCTATGACTCGTGTCATTCTAACCTGTGCTTTCATTCAAAAAAGCCTATGACTCGTGTCATTCTTACTTAGTGCTTTCATTCAAAAAAGTCTATGACTCGTGTCATTCTAACCTGAGCTTTCATTCAAAAAAGCCTATGACTCGTGTCATTCTTACTTGGTGCTTTCATTCAAAAAAGCCTATGACTCGTGTCATTCTTACTTGGTGCTTTCATTCAAAAAAGCCTATGACTCGTGTCATTCTAACCTGTGCTTTCATTCAAAAAAGCCTATGACTCGTGTCATTCTTACTTAGTGCTTTCATTCAAAAAAGTCTATGACTCGTGTAATTCTAACCTGTGCTTTCATTCAAAAAAGCCTATGACTCGTGTCATTCTTACTTGGTGCTTTCATTCAAAAAAGCCTATGACTCGTGTCATTCTTACTTGGTGCTTTCATTCAAAAAAGCCTATGACTCGTGTCATTCTTACTTGGTGCTTTCATTCAAAAAAGTCTATGACTCGTGTAATTCTTACTTGGTGCTTTCATTCAAAAAAGCCTATGACTCGTGTCATTCTTACTTAGTGCTTTCATTCAAAAAAGCCTATGATTCGTGTCATTCTAACCTGTGCTTTCATTCAAAAAAGCCTATGACTCGTGTCATTCTTACTTGGTGCCTTCGTTCAAAAAAGTATATGGCTCGTGTCATTCTTACTTGGTGCTTTCATTCAAAAAAGCCTATGACTCGTGTCATTCTTACTTGGTGCTTTCATTCAAAAAAGTCTATGACTCGTGTCATTCTTACTTGGTGCTTTCATTCAAAAAAGCCTATGACTCGTGTCATTCTTACTTAGTGCTTTCATTCAAAAAAGCCTATGACTCGTGTCATTCTAACCTGTGCTTTCATTCAAAAAAGCCTATGGCTCGTGTCATTCTTACTTGGTGCTTTCATTCAAAAAAGCCTATGACTCGTGTCATTCTTACTTGGTGCTTTCATTCAAAAAAGCCTATGACTCGTGTCATTCTTACTTAGTGCTTTCATTCAAAAAAGCCTATGACTCGTGTCATTCTTACTTGGTGCTTTCATTCAAAAAAGCCTATGACTCGTGTCATTCTTACTTGGTGCTTTCATTCAAAAAAGCCTATGACTCGTGTCATTCTTACTTAGTGCTTTCATTCAAAAAAGCCTATGACTCGTGTCATTCTAACCTGTGCTTTCATTCAAAAAAGCCTATGGCTCGTGTCATTCTTACTTGGTGCTTTCATTCAAAAAAGCCTATGACTCGTGTCATTCTTACTTGGTGCTTTCATTCAAAAAAGCCTATGACTCGTGTCATTCTAACCTGTGCTTTCATTAAAAAAAGCCTATGACTCGTGTCATTCTTACTTGGTGCTTTCATTAAAAAAAGCCTATGACTCGTGTCATTCTAACCTGTGCTTTCATTCAAAAAAGCCTATGACTCGTGTCATTCTTACTTGGTGCTTTCATTCAAAAAAGTATATGGCTCGTGTCATTCTTACTTAGTGCTTTCAATTAAAAAAGCCTATGACTCGTGTCATTCTTACTTGGTGCTTTCATTCAAAAAAGCCTATGACTCGTGTCATTCTTACTTGGTGCTTTCATTCAAAAAAGCGTGTCATTCTTACTTGGTGCTTTCATTCAAAAAAGCCTATGACTCGTGTCATTCTTGCTTGGTGCTTTCATTCAAAAAAGCGTGTCATTCTTACTTGGTGCTTTCATTCAAAAAAGTATATGGCTCGTGTCATTCTTACTTAGTGCTTTCATTTAAAAAAGCCTATGACTCGTGCCATTCTTACTTGGTGCTTTCATTCAAAAAAGCCTATGACTCGTGTCATTCTAACCTGTGCTTTCATTCAAAAAAGCCTATGACTCGTGTCATTCTTACTTGGTGCCTTCGTTCAAAAAAGTATATGGCTCGTGTCATTCTTACTTAGTGTTTTCATTTAAAAAAGCCTATGACTCGTGTCATTCTTACTTGGTGCTTTCATTCAAAAAAGCCTATGACTCGTGTCATTCTTACTTAGTGTTTTCATTCAAAAAAGCCTATGACTCGTGTCATTCTAACCTGTGCTTTCATTCAAAAAAGCCTATGACTCGTGTCATTCTAACTTAGTGCTTTCATTCAAAAAAGTCTATGACTCGTGTAATTCTTACTTGGTGCTTTCATTCAAAAAAGCCTATGACTCGTGTCATTCTTACTTAGTGCTTTCATTCAAAAAAGCCTATGATTCGTGTCATTCTAACCTGTGCTTTCATTCAAAAAAGCCTATGACTCGTGTCATTCTTACTTGGTGCCTTCGTTCAAAAAAGTATATTGCTCGTGTCATTCTAACCTGTGCTTTCATTCAAAAAAGCCTATGGCTCGTGTCATTCTTACTTGGTGCTTTCATTCAAAAAAGCCTATGACTCGTGTCATTCTTACTTGGTGCTTTCATTCAAAAAAGCCTATGACTCGTGTCATTCTTACTTAGTGCTTTCATTCAAAAAAGCCTATGACTCGTGTCATTCTAACCTGTGCTTTCATTCAAAAAAGCCTATGACTCGTGTCATTCTAACCTGTGCTTTCATTCAAAAAAGCCTATGGCTCGTGTCATTCTTACTTGGTGCTTTCATTCAAAAAAGCCTATGACTCGTGTCATTCTTACTTGGTGCTTTCATTCAAAAAAGCCTATGACTCGTGTCATTCTTACTTAGTGCTTTCATTCAAAAAAGCCTATGACTCGTGTCATTCTTACTTGGTGCTTTCATTCAAAAAAGCCTATGACTCGTGTCATTCTTACTTAGTGCTTTCATTCAAAAAAGCCTATGACTCGTGTCATTCTTACTTGGTGCTTTCATTCAAAAAAGCCTATGACTCGTGTCATTCTTACTTGGTGCTTTCATTCAAAAAAGCCTATGACTCGTGTCATTCTAACCTGTGCTTTCATTCAAAAAAGCCTATGGCTCGTGTCATTCTTACTTGGTGCTTTCATTCAAAAAAGCCTATGACTCGTGTCATTCTTACTTGGTGCTTTCATTCAAAAAAGCCTATGACTCGTGTCATTCTAACCTGTGCTTTCATTCAAAAAAGCCTATGGCTCGTGTCATTCTTACTTGGTGCTTTCATTCAAAAAAGCCTATGACTCGTGTCATTCTTACTTGGTGATTTCATTCAAAAAAGCCTATGACTTGTGTCATTCTTACTTGGTGCTTTCATTCAAAAAAGCCTATGACTCGTGTCATTCTTACTTGGTGCTTTCATTCAAAAAAGCCTATGACTCGTGTCATTCTAACCTGTGCTTTCATTCAAAAAAGCCTATGACTCGTGTCATTCTAACCTGTGCTTTCATTCAAAAAAGCCTATGACTTGTGTCATTCTTACTTGGTGCTTTCATTCAAAAAAGCCTATGACTTGTGTCATTCTTACTTGGTGCTTTCATTCAAAAAAGCCTATGACTCGTGTCATTCTTACTTGGTGCTTTCATTCAAAAAAGCCTATGACTCGTGTCATTCTAACCTGTGCTTTCATTCAAAAAAGCCTATGACTCGTGTCATTCTTACTTGGTGCTTTCATTAAAAAAAGCCTATCACTCGTGTCATTCTAACCTGTGCTTTCATTCAAAAAAGCCTATGACTCGTGTCATTCTTACTTAGTGCTTTCATTCAAAAAAGACTATGACTCGTGTCGTTCTAACCTGTGCTTTCATTCAAAAAAGCCTATGACTCGTGTCATTCTTACTTGGTGCTTTCATTAAAAAAAGCCTATGACTCGTGTCATTCTAACCTGTGCTTTCATTCAAAAAAGCCTATGACTCGTGTCATTCTTACTTGGTGCTTTCATTCAAAAAAGCCTATGACTCGTGTCATTCTTACTTGGTGCCTTCGTTCAAAAAAGTATATGGCTCGTGTCATTCTTACTTAGTGTTTTCATTTAAAAAAGCCTATGACTCGTGTCATTCTTACTTGGTGCTTTCATTCAAAAAAGCCTATGACTCGTGTCATTCTTACTTAGTGTTTTCATTCAAAAAAGCCTATGACTCGTGTCATTCTAACCTGTGCTTTCATTCAAAAAAGCCTATGACTCGTGTCATTCTAACTTAGTGCTTTCATTCAAAAAAGTCTATGACTCGTGTAATTCTTACTTGGTGCTTTCATTCAAAAAAGCCTATGACTCGTGTCATTCTTACTTAGTGCTTTCATTCAAAAAAGCCTATGATTCGTGTCATTCTAACCTGTGCTTTCATTCAAAAAAGCCTATGACTCGTGTCATTCTTACTTGGTGCCTTCGTTCAAAAAAGTATATTGCTCGTGTCATTCTTACTTGGTGCTTTCATTCAAAAAAGCCTATGACTCGTGTCATTCTTACTTGGTGCTTTCATTCAAAAAAGTCTATGACTCGTGTCATTCTTACTTGGTGCTTTCATTCAAAAAAGCCTATGACTCGTGTCATTCTTACTTAGTGCTTTCATTCAAAAAAGCCTATGACTCGTGTCATTCTAACCTGTGCTTTCATTCAAAAAAGCCTATGACTCGTGTCATTCTTACTTAGTGCTTTCATTCAAAAAAGTCTATGACTCGTGTCATTCTAACCTGTGCTTTCATTCAAAAAAGCCTATGGCTCGTGTCATTCTTACTTGGTGCTTTCATTCAAAAAAGCCTATGACTCGTGTCATTCTTACTTGGTGCTTTCATTCAAAAAAGCCTATGACTCGTGTCATTCTTACTTAGTGCTTTCATTCAAAAAAGCCTATGACTCGTGTCATTCTAACCTGTGCTTTCATTCAAAAAAGCCTATGACTCGTGTCATTCTAACCTGTGCTTTCATTCAAAAAAGCCTATGGCTCGTGTCATTCTTACTTGGTGCTTTCATTCAAAAAAGCCTATGACTCGTGTCATTCTTACTTGGTGCTTTCATTCAAAAAAGCCTATGACTCGTGTCATTCTTACTTAGTGCTTTCATTCAAAAAAGCCTATGACTCGTGTCATTCTTACTTGGTGCTTTCATTCAAAAAATCCTATGACTCGTGTCATTCTTACTTAGTGCTTTCATTCAAAAAAGCCTATGACTCGTGTCATTCTTACTTGGTGCTTTCATTCAAAAAAGCCTATGACTCGTGTCATTCTTACTTGGTGCTTTCATTCAAAAAAGCCTATGACTCGTGTCATTCTAACCTGTGCTTTCATTCAAAAAAGCCTATGGCTCGTGTCATTCTTACTTGGTGCTTTCATTCAAAAAAAGCCTATGACTCGTGTCATTCTTACTTGGTGCTTTCATTCAAAAAAGCCTATGACTCGTGTCATTCTAACCTGTGCTTTCATTCAAAAAAGCCTATGGCTCGTGTCATTCTTACTTGGTGCTTTCATTCAAAAAAGCCTATGACTCGTGTCATTCTTACTTGGTGATTTCATTCAAAAAAGCCTATGACTTGTGTCATTCTTACTTGGTGCTTTCATTCAAAAAAGCCTATGACTCGTGTCATTCTTACTTGGTGCTTTCATTCAAAAAAGCCTATGACTCGTGTCATTCTAACCTGTGCTTTCATTCAAAAAAGCCTATGACTCGTGTCATTCTAACCTGTGCTTTCATTCAAAAAAGCCTATGACTTGTGTCATTCTTACTTGGTGCTTTCATTCAAAAAAGCCTATGACTTGTGTCATTCTTACTTGGTGCTTTCATTCAAAAAAGCCTATGACTCGTGTCATTCTTACTTGGTGCTTTCATTCAAAAAAGCCTATGACTCGTGTCATTCTAACCTGTGCTTTCATTCAAAAAAGCCTATGACTCGTGTCATTCTTACTTGGTGCTTTCATTAAAAAAAGCCTATCACTCGTGTCATTCTAACCTGTGCTTTCATTCAAAAAAGCCTATGACTCGTGTCATTCTTACTTAGTGCTTTCATTCAAAAAAGCCTATGACTCGTGTCATTCTAACCTGTGCTTTCATTCAAAAAAGCCTATGACTCGTGTCATTCTTACTTGGTGCTTTCATTAAAAAAAGCCTATCACTCGTGTCATTCTAACCTGTGCTTTCATTCAAAAAAGCCTATGACTCGTGTCATTCTTACTTGGTGCTTTCATTCAAAAAAGCCTATGACTCGTGTCATTCTTACTTGGTGCCTTCGTTCAAAAAAGTATATGGCTCGTGTCATTCTTACTTAGTGTTTTTATTTAAAAAAGCCTATGACTCGTGTCATTCTTACTTGGTGCTTTCATTCAAAAAAGCCTATGACTCGTGTCATTCTTACTTAGTGTTTTCATTCAAAAAAGCCTATGACTCGTGTCATTCTAACCTGTGCTTTCATTCAAAAAAGCCTATGACTCGTGTCATTCTAACTTAGTGCTTTCATTCAAAAAAGTCTATGACTCGTGTAATTCTTACTTGGTGCTTTCATTCAAAAAAGCCTATGACTCGTGTCATTCTTACTTAGTGCTTTCATTCAAAAAAGCCTATGATTCGTGTCATTCTAACCTGTGCTTTCATTCAAAAAAGCCTATGACTCGTGTCATTCTTACTTGGTGCCTTCGTTCAAAAAAGTATATTGCTCGTGTCATTCTTACTTGGTGCTTTCATTCAAAAAAGCCTATGACTCGTGTCATTCTAACCTGTTCTTTCATTCAAAAAAGCCTATGACTCGTGTCATTCTTACTTGGTGCTTTCATTCAAAAAAGCCTATGACTCGTGTCATTCTTACTTAGTGCTTTCATTCAAAAAAGCCTATGACTCGTGTCATTCTAACCTGTGCTTTCATTCAAAAAAGCCTATGACTCGTGTCATTCTTACTTGGTGCTTTCATTCAAAAAAGCCTATGACTCGTGTCATTCTTACTTAGTGCTTTCATTCAAAAAAGCCTATGACTCGTGTCATTCTAACCTGTGCTTTCATTCAAAAAAGCCTATGACTCGTGTCATTCTTACTTGGTGCTTTCATTCAAAAAAGCCTATGACTCGTGTCATTCTTACTTAGTGTTTTCATTTAAAAAAGCCTATGACTCGTGTCATTCTAACCTGTGCTTTCATTCAAAAAAGCCTATGACTCGTGTCATTCTTACTTGGTGCTTTCATTCAAAAAAGCCTATGACTCGTGTCATTCTTACTTAGTGCTTTCATTTAAAAAAGCCTATGACTCGTGTCATTCTAACCTGTGCTTTCATTCAAAAAAGCCTATGACTCGTGTCATTCTTACTTGGTGCTTTCATTCAAAAAAGCCTATGACTCGTGTCATTCTTACTTGGTGCTTTCATTCAAAAAAGCCTATGACTCGTGTCATTCTTACTTGGTGCTTTCATTCAAAAAAGCCTATGACTCGTGTCATTCTTACTTGGTGATTTCATTCAAAAAAGCCTATGACTCGTGTCATTCTTACTTGGTGATTTCATTCAAAAAAGCCTATGACTCGTGTCATTCTTACTTAGTGCTTTCATTCAAAAAAGCCTATGACTCGTGTCATTCTTACTTGGTGCTTTCATTCAAAAAAGCCTATGACTCGTGTCATTCTTACTTGGTGCTTTCATTCAAAAAAGCCTATGACTCGTGTCATTCTTACTTGGTGCTTTCATTCAAAAAAGCCTATGACTCGTGTCATTCTTACTTGGTGATTTCATTCAAAAAAGCCTATGACTCGTGTCATTCTTACTTGGTGATTTCATTCAAAAAAGCCTATGACTCGTGTGATTCTTACTTAGTGCTTTCATTCAAAAAAGCCTATGACTCGTGTCATTCTAACCTGTGCTTTCATTCAAAAAAGCCTATGACTCGTGTCATTCTTACTTGGTGCTTTCATTCAAAAAAGTATATGGCTCGTGTCATTCTTACTTAGTGCTTTCATTTAAAAAAGCCTATGACTCGTGTCATTCTTACTTGGTGCTTTCATTCAAAAAAGCCTATGACTCGTGTCATTCTTACTTGGTGCTTTCATTCAAAAAAGCGTGTCATTCTTACTTGGTGCTTTCATTCAAAAAAGCCTATGACTCGTGTCATTCTTGCTTGGTGCTTTCATTCAAAAAAGCCTATGACTCGTGTCATTCTTACTTAGTGCTTTCATTCAAAAAAGCCTATGACTCGTGTCATTCTTACTTGGTGCTTTCATTCAAAAAAGCCTATGACTTGTGTCATTCTAACCTGTGCTTTCATTCAAAAAAGTCTATAGCTCGTGTCATTCTTACTTGGTGCCTTCGTTCAAAAAAGCCTTCGTTGTTTTCTGTTTTTCTTTTCTCTCTGTGGTGTTATCTTTACCCGAGATATTATTTGTTTTATCTTCTTTGCTTGGGGGGAGGGTGGCGGGAGTAGGCGTCGGATAGCATATACACATCTCTTCAATATGAATACTATTTGATTCAACCCAAATGATTCCATGACTTTATATATGATTTTGGAAGATTACAGAGTATCTATAATAAAATTAAAGTCATATATCGCTATTTGATCATATTACCCAGATTAATTAAAGAACTATTGTCTATATCTCAAGTAAGCAGCAACTAAACTTCCCAAAAACTATGAAAATATTCATTACATGTCTTAACAAGTTGTGACAGTCAATTATTTATGTATATTAATGGAGACACTTGATAAAATGACGGACTCAGGTTACATTTTTGCTTACCCTAGTCACTAAATGCTGAAGTAATTGTAAAACCCACAAGGTATTTATCACAAGTAATTGACTTTTCCAAGATCATATAGAATGTAGTGTTCCGTGGGGAACAAGTTTTCATGAAAACATAAAATTTAAGGAGAAAATGGGCAAAGCGTACATATGACGAACATTTAACCACGAGGTTTGACGGTATGCCGCGCGTAATTTGAGCGTATTCCACGCGTATTAATTCAATCTGCAACGTCAGAGTTATCCCTGGTGTATATGTGTCTGGTGCCTTTGAATAGTGTTTCTTAACATACTCTGAAGTCTTACTAATATGTTGGTGGTGGGTTTGGGGCGTTTATATGCTGTTGGTTTTTTTGGGGTTTTTTTTCTTTCTTTTCTGATTGCTTCAGATCGACGAAATACGGGTTCCAAATATATAAAACCTTAGGTTGCTATGGTTTCGTCTCGTTTATGGAAACTTAAATTCGATGAATTATTGGATATAATGAATAACTTATTGTGGTAATTATTTAATGCATGTGAATAGCATAATTTTTTTTAAAATTCTCAAATTGAGGATATGTTAGAAACTGATTTAACTGCATTTCGTGAAAATGTCTTTAGTAACTTTATTTATTGTTTGTTTGTTTGGGGCTCTTTGTATAACTTTAGAAACAATTTAATTGTTTTTCATCATCTCCCAGAGTACTGTCATTGTAGAAATGTTACATTCCTCATAGTTGCCATAATACATTCAGTTCATATTCTACGGTAAATATTTGAATAAATATTATATAAGTCCTTTTACAGCTCCTTTTGCACATATGTTCCGTGATATTACGATATTCATGGATAGTATACGGAGGGGTTGATATACCTGTTATTTATTATTGCTGACGGAGAAATGGAGAATGTTACCTAAAGGGAAACGCACTAGTTGAACATGAACTTCTTGTTGAAAGATGAAAAAAATAGGCATATAGTAAACCTATATTAGCGATGCCTAATCTTATACATCACCTATTATTTTTAAAGTTAAGATACTTTATTGAGATTGTAACCGCAATCTCCCTATCAATAAACCTTCAAGTTTAAGACTGTCTAGATGTTAACAATTTTAATACATCTGTTTAGAACATTTTCTCTCTTTTTCTAGGTGAAAGAAAGATCGTGACTTTCATTTACTGACATGTTTTAAATACACTCAGATATATTCAGACTTTTCCATAAATAAGTATCACACTCAATCAGATGTTGAATGTGCATCGAGGAATGTTGTT